>CM070823.1:32929368-32944539 GCA_036326025.1 Chrosomus eos | reverse complement strand
AGCCTGAGTCTGAAATGTAGGCTACTTAAAGGATTAGTTCACTTTAAAAAAAACTTATAATTAAGCTGATAATTTACTCACCCCATGTCATCCAAGATGGCCATGTCTTTCTTTCTTCAGTCGAAAAGAAATTAAGGTTTTTGATGAAACATTCCAGGATTTTTCTCCATATAGGCTAATGAACTTCACTTGGACCCACATGGTTCCAAATGACAGTTTCAGTGCAGCTTCAAAGGGCTTTAAACGATACCAGACGATGAATAAGGGTCTTATCTAGCGAAACCATCGCTCATTTCAAAAATAAATAAAAAAAGTTTAAGTTTTATAAGCACAAATGCTCGCCTTGCTCTGTTCTGTGATGCGCGTTCATGTGACGTCACATAATATGCAATTACGCTGAAATACGTACCGATAATATCATGATAGGCCTACAGCGATTCTGTGAGCCTAATTGCTAGACAATCATGATATCGCTATATGAAAACAAAATGCCTGTGAAAAGGTTGTGCAGCTTTTCCTCTTTATTCAAGTCCAAACTAGCACGAAGTTTTTCCGTCTGTTTTCTGTAAATTTAAATTTAACATGAAGTAGCCTAAATTAAACATTTTATGCTTCTACTTTTTAAAAGCTGCAACTTTTCTTTGTGTGTAAATTGACATATTTAGCTTACTATCAACTTGTTTTATATAGGCCCAAGGCTAAATCTGGTACATTTAAAAATGTACCGACCTCTTTTATCTCTGTTTATCAGCTTCCTTAAAATAGCCATGGGATGTAATAGTGTTGTCAAAGCTACCATCTTGGGAATTTGAGGATACCAGCAATAAATGCTTCTGATTGGCCATTGTGTTTAGGCACTCAGCATGTATGTCTTTGATTGGCTACAATGATCAACGCTTCAATGTTGTATATATATATATATAATATTTTAACGCTCTTCACCGAGCGCTTGCACAGATCCACACAGGAGTGTTTGCAAGCAGGCGTCTATCAGATCCCTAATGTATCCACTGATAGACGGATCTGCTGATCGACGCCTGCTTTAAACGCTCATGTGTATCTGTGTAAGCACTCCATGAAGAGTGTCATATTATGTTTGTCCCATCAATGGTATAAAAGCTGAAGTGTGTCCAGACTCTGGACTTCTATTATTTGTCTCTCACTGCATGCTGTCCATAGCTCCCTAAACCTATTATAAGACGTGTAAATATGTTTGCTTAATTACTACTTATTAATTACATTAATTACATTAATTTAATTAATTACATTAATTTGCTTAATTACTAGGCTACTGTAACTTCACAATAGATCAGTAATTTTTAACCTGGGGGGGGGGGAATTTTAAGATGACTTAAAATTAATTTAAATATATATTTAATTAATTATTTTATTACTACTTTAAATAAGAAAATAATTTATTAAAAACCATTAAATCCAAGCACCACCTCTCTCGTACATATTCTCTGAGTGTTTCGGAGCATCTCAAACCGTTTCTCATCACACTGTGTGAAATCCAGACTGAACGGCGGCCCAAAAAAACCCAACTTAATGAACTTTGGATACCTAAACTACATCTTTCAGTTGGATAAAGAAAACTAAACATAGTAATGGGGTGATATACTGTTAACAGTTATTCGCAGTTTGATGCTTAATTGAGTAATCAAATACAAAACTACAATAGCCAGATGAAACTGACCTGCACTTTAACTCCTAAACAGATAAGTAGTTTTGCCTCTTTGCTCCACCTGGGCACTTCCACTCCATTCTCAAGTCTCTCGCATGGATTACTCTGATTGAAATGGTGATTTTGGTGGAGGCGCAGAGCGGGCACAAGCTGAATCGTAGCGACAGTCAAGACTAACCGATTCATGATTTATTAGAGATGCCACCAAATACAGATTAAAACTAAAGTAACAAGCCTGGTTTGAAAATGTAAGTAGAAACTACAGATATTTGTGTAAAAATGTAAGGAGTGAGTAAAAAGTTTTCAGAAAAATAAGTATATTACTGATACCAGAAAAATCTACTTGAGTACTGTATTTGTACTTTACTTCCCATCTCTGCTTGCTTGCTTACAGGGCAAGTCCGTTCTTCTGAAGCAGCCTGGGATGCCATGTCTCCAAAATTGAGGTGTGGTGGTGATCTCATGAAGTTACAACTTAGTGGTCCAGAAGTAGCACAAATTGAGCTTTGTCGAGGTAACCTGTGAATTTATTTATTTGTTTACTAAAGAATTTGATGCCAGCACAACATCTTAGTTTGTTGCATTAGTCCTTTACTGTCCCACCCGTACTTGATTTTTAATGTGAACTGCATAAATACAGGAAAATCCATGTGGTTTTAAGTCTTAATTCCCTGTTTTATGTACATCACAGGTAATGGTGCACCTGTTCCCCTTGCCAAGTTGCCCCCTCACTGTGGGCACACCATTCCCACTTACAGAGGTCTTGTCTATGCTACACCATATGATGGATGTGGTATCATGCAACAGGTATTGCTTTTTCAACTCTACTTATTGTGAGCATAGCAAAAGGAGGACCAACCTGGATGTTCATGATGTTTTTCAGGGAGGGAGTTATGTGATGCAGATGCAATGGCAGGGAACCTCTGCAGTCATTTCTTGTCCTATGATCTCTACAACTGCAAATGAAACCTTCCTTGGATCTTTTACTCCTGCATATCTGCAGATTCTACTGCCTGATTCTCCTCTTGATGCACTGAGTTCAGCAGCAGACACAATGCTAGAACCATCAACGACTGAAACTGGTGAACCATCTACCCCCATATCCCAAGAAACACTCAAACCTCAACCTCCTGGGTACCCTCAAGCATTTCTGCAAAGGTTTTGGCCTAACTACTACCATCACCAACATGGCAAACCAAAGCCCCCAAAGATACCAGTTCTAACCTCTTTCCCCACTGACACGTCAGTTGTCCAAGCACCAATCCAGAAGCCTCAACTTCCAGGATACCCCCAGGACTTTTTGCCCTATTACCATCATGGCAAACCAAAGCCCCCAGATAAACCAGTTCTAATCTCTATCCCCAGCGACACATCAGTTGACCAAGTACCAGCCCAGAAGCCTCAACTTCCAGGATACCCCCAGGACTTTTGGTCATATTACTACCCCCATCATCATCATGGCAAACCAAAGCCCCTAGAGAAACCAGTTCCAACCTCTATCCCCAGCGACACATCAGTTGACCAAGCACTAGCCCAGAAGCCTCAAATTCCAGGATACCCCCAGGACTTTTGGCCGTATTACTACCCTCATCATAATCCTTATCATCATCATGGCAAACCAAAGCCCCCAGAGATACCAGTTCCAATCTCGATCCCCAGTGACGCATCAGTTGCTCAAGCACCAGCCCAGAAGCCTCAAATTCCAAGTTACCCCCAGGACTTTTGGCCGTATTACTACCCTCATCATAATCTTCATTAGGGGTGCAACGGATCAAAAAACTCACGGTTCGGATTGTTTCTCGGATCAGAGTCACGGATCGGATCATTTTTCGGATCAGCAAAAAAAAAAAAAAAAAAAAAAAAAAAGACAAATAAACATAGGTTTTGTCTTTTTGTTAATTAACACTTTTAAATGATTAAATTAAAATATATAAAATCAACTTAAAGTGCACAAGGCATAATTGTAGGAGCCTTATTTTGCTTTTGTTCAGTGACAATTATTGCATAATGTGTTGCATTTCAGTATTTGAATATTTGTGTTTTGATTGTAACTTTCTTTCTTTGTGTGTACTAATTAGATAAATATGCTCTATATTTATTTTGAAATATGTTATGTAAAAATTGTGCACTGGCCCTTTAAGAATTTCGACTGTAAGTGAGGGGATTGGTTGTGCGTCCTTTATAGGAAATAGAGTGGAATCGCACAGTTTTCTTTACCGCATCCGTGATATTTAGGATTTAAGATTATATTTTGTTTCTTTTCTTTTCTTTGTTTGATTTACTAACGAGTTTGGATTAAAAGGAAGAATTTACATGAAGAAAACGGTGCATGTGAATTGTTTTTTATTGGACACGGAGCGAGTTGACTGGAATTCTTGCGATGCACACTCACAATAATAATATCTTCTTTTTAGAGATATTAGGCGGGTTGACTTACCGAAACTGGCCAATCAAGAGGATGCTCTCTGTCTTACATGCGCACACACGCAAGGTCTCTCGCTCTCTCCTGTGCGCGCGCTACACGGTTTGGAGCACATATGTTCTGTCTCGCATGCGCGCTCATGCACGCTCGCTCGCTAGATCCCGGGAGATTTGAACTAATTTGCGGGCATCAGGAAGCCAAAATGCTCCTATACAGGGGATTTAAATGACGCGGGGCGTTCAAGCTCCTCCGTTCCTCTGCTCGCCATGAACACGCTGTGTGTGGTGGACTGAATATGCGCACATTTTTTTTTTTCATGAATCAATCCGCGGATCACGTGTGTGCCGAACCGAAGATATTGATCCGAACGGATCACGGATCAATGACGATCCGTTGCACCACTAATCTTCATCATCATCATGGCAAACCAAAGCCCCCAAAAATAACAGTTCCAATCTCGATCCCAAGTGACGCATCAGTTGCTCAAGCACCAGCCCAGAAGCCTCAAATTCCAGGATACCCCCAGGACTTTTGGCCGTATTACTACCCTCATCATAATCCTCATCATCATCATGGCAAACCAAATCCCCCAAAAATACCAGTTCCAATCTCGATCCCCAGTGACGCATCAGTTGCTCAAGCACCAGCCCAGAATCCTCAACTTCCAGCATACCCCCAGGACTTTGGGTTGAATTCCTACCCCCATCATCATCATGGCAAACCAAATCCCCTAGAGAAACCAGTTCCAACCTCTATCCCCAGCGACACATCAGTTGACCAAGCACCAGCCCAGAAGCCTCAAATTCCAGGATACCCCCAGGACTTTTGGGAGTATGACTACCATCATTATGGCAAACCAAAGCCCCCAGAGATGCCAGTTCAAATCTCGATTCCCAGTGACGCTTCAATTGCACAAGTACCAGCCCAGAAGCCTCAAATTCCAGGATACCCCCAGGACTTTTGGCCTTATTACTACCCTCATCATAATCTTCATCATCTTCATCATGGCAAACCAAAGCCCTCAAAAATACCAGTTCCAATATCTATCCCCAGTGACACATCAGTTGCTCAAGCACCAGTCCAGAAGCCTCAAATTCCAGGAAACCACCAGGACTTTGGGCCATATTACTACCCTCATCATAATCCTCATCATCATCATCATCATCATCATATCATGGCAAACCAAAGCCCCCAAAAATACCAGTTCCAATCTTGATCCCCAGTGACACATCAGTTGCTCAAGCACCAGCCCAGAAGCCTCAACTTCCAGGAAACCCCAGGACTTTGGGTTGAATTACTACCCTTATTACCATCATGGCAAACCAAAGCCCCAAAGAAACCAGCTCCAGCCATCCCCATTCCCTCCCCATCAAGTTCACCAGCAACAACCCAGAAGCTGCAAAACCCAATGTACCCTGGAGATGTATTCCCTCAGAATAACTATTACCAAAATTATCCTCTTTATTTGCAACAGCTTTATTCGCAATACCCAGTTCAACCTCCCAAAACCCCTACCATGCCACCTATAACTACCACCCCTCAACCCTGTACTACAACTGCAGCTGCTGAATGCAAACCGTCAGCCAATCAGCCTCTCAATGGCCCACCCCAGTACTATATACCACTCAGTTCAATGTTTTCTGATAAAGACCCTATTGCAGTTCATTTTGTGGACTTTTCAGAGATTGCAGCTGACTCTTTCCCATGAATATTCAGAATTCGTTTGGTAATGGGCTGCACTTTGTTTTGAAAGATTGCTTCCTGCATTAATGCTAATATAGGTTGTCTGGGTGTATATGGATAGACTGCAAAGTGGTTCCTACTCATAACAGCAACATGCGGTTGTCTGCTTCATTCTGTTATAATTACCCTAAACCATTCAATAAAATACATTTTGCGAAATGTACTTTGCAGTTTCCTTTCTTAATCCCAAGTGGTTTTATTTTTTTATTAAAAAATCTGGTGTGAAATTGATGCCTAAACTGTTCATTTCCTGGTATCAGAAATTGGAAAAGGCAGTGAATTAGATCTGTGTTCTGAGTGATGGTTATTAAAATGATTGTATATTTAGCTCAACCATATTTAAACTAAACGGAAAATGTACTGCTTGAATTGGGACCAATTCAACCCATTCCACAGTCTTATTTACCAATCTTTCATTTTTAGAGTCACGTATCTGTAAAACCGCATTTTTCCAATTCCTAAAAATATATCTAAATTACGTCGTGCTCTCAATGACAAATGCAGAACAATTAGTTAATGCGTTCATGACATCAAGGCTAGATTATTGTAATGCTATTATGGGTGTTTGCCCTGCAGGCTTAATAAACAAACTACAGCTAGTTCAATACGTAGCCGCTAGAGTTCTTACTAGAACCAGGAAGTATGACCATATTAGCCTGGTTCTGTCAAAACTGCATTGGCTCCCTATTAAACATCTTATAAATTTTAAAATGTTGCTGATAACTTAAAAAGCATTAAATGGTTTAGCTCCCCAGTACTTGAGTGAGCTTCTAACGCATTATAGTCCATGTCTATTGCGATCTCAAAAATCAGGCCAGTTGATAATACCTAGAATATCAAAATCGACTGCTGACAGTAGATCCTTTTCCTATTTAGCACCTAAACTTTTTTGAACAGTCTTCCTAACATTATACGGGAAGCAGGCACACTCTGTCAGTTTAAATCTAGATTAAAAACACATCTCTTCAACCTGGCATACTGTACACATAGAAGACTATACACTATTCAAATAAGTTAAATGATTATTAGGCTGCATAAATTAGGTCAGCCTGGAACAGGGAACACTTCCTATAAAATCTGATGTACTCGCTACATCATAAAAAGAAAGACATCTAAGCTAATTTTAGTCTTTCTGTTTTTACCGACCCGAGTCGTATCCAGATCAGATGGTGGACTTGCGCCTGGAAACGACCACAACACATTCCTGAAGTGTCTGCAGAGGTTGTGTCAACTAGACTCTCCCCTGTGAAGGCCTCACCGACATGATAGCCATCGGCACTGATCCTCAAAAAAAACTCGTTTCCATACGCGCGTGATGACTCCTGTCTTCAAACAGATGAACTGCATAATATAATGTTCCGATCCAATCTGAACTCTGACGCGTGAGCGTCAAGCAGGAGTGTTTCGGCGTGAGTCACGCTCAATTAAAGTGAAATCACGCTTTTGATGGACGAAATAGGTATGATTTCACACAAAAGTGCGCAAAATGCACAGAATAAACACATCTAGTGAGTTTTGACAAGAAATGAAGTAGGCAAACAAAAGAAAATGCGTCAAACGAGACAAAAATATTTATAGAAGATTTACCTGTACGTTTTTCAAATGTTATTTAATAAAAATATTTGTTTCCCCCTCAAAATCGTAATACGAACCGAATCATGGGTTTGGTGTATCGTTACAGCCAGCGCTTGACATTAACTTTTTTGCTCACTAGCCAATGTGGCTAGTGGTTTTCCAAAGTTACTAGCCACACAGCATTTTTACTAGCCACATTTTTTGTTGTTGTGAAATTACCTGATTAAAGTTGACTATGGTGTGCTAAAATTTACTTGAACTAGATTTACAACCCTTTTAAATGTAAAACCACTGTACACACCCAAATCAAGACTACATAAATGTATAACAATACAGGTCATTATCATTATCTCTGATAAGGTTGTGTTTACAACAATTTTTTTAAAAATAAAGCCATATATTAAGATAAAGACATAAAAATAGCTTCTATTGCTTAATAAAAGTAGTGCATGTATGTAGAAGATTGATGAAAAAGATTAACAAAACCAAACTGAAAAAAACCTTTAGCATTAGAAACACTGTCTGTTTAAATATCAGAATCAGACCCAGTAGGCTATTACTTTATTGAGTCCCGATGGGAAATTATTTGTTACAAGTTGCAATGGAAAGTAGGGCAGTCTCGCATCCTCACGAAAAATGCATGCCATGGTTCGGAATCGGACACCACATAGCTCCACCGGCGTCCAACGACATTAGGCCGGCGACACACTGACTGCGTGGCGTTTCAGCTGTGTGGCGTTTTTCTGTGTCTTTGCACTATAAAAGTCTGTTTAAAGCACTATAAATGCAGTCCATTTACCATTTGCACACCAGAAACGTGTCTGACGCGGCGCTGCTGGCGACGTACAGGGAGGGCTATCTCGGGACATAGGCGCCGTTTATACATTTTATACATGTTTATATAAACATAAATATATAGCCTACTACTGATACAGCAAAGACAACTTCGGCAGTATAGACGGCAAAGTAGGCTAGCCTACAGATTATTTCGTTCTGTATTGACAGGTGCGATATTTAAAAATCGATAATTATTAGCCTATTTATTTTTTAAATTATATTTATATCTGCATTTGTCAAAACCTATAGACTTTCAAACATAAAAATATCATTTATTAATATGTGTTCGTGTCAAAATGACATATTTTCCTATTCTATTTTGTCTGGAAACGCTTCCAACACGCTTGCGTGTCGCGTGAAAAATAGGCGTCGGTTCTATTTCTAGCATGCACGCGTTTTCGGCGCGGCTCGAGACGCGCGTGTCACGCAGTGCAAGCTCTAACCTGTTAACATGGGAGCCGAAATAAAAACGGAAACACCACACAGCTGAGACGCGCACACAACACAGCCAGTGCGCTTATTTCAGATGCCTTTTGAAAAGACTACAATGATTCAACCCGCCAAAGTGGCTAGTTGGAGTGACTGCGTTACCCGCCACGAGCAAAATCCACCCGCATTTGGCGGGTTGGCGGGTGTTAATGTCAAGCCCTGGCCCTATTGCACATATCCAGGCCGAGGTCTCAGGATCACGTGAGAATAGGCCGGCCCAAATTCCAGGCACAGTTCATCAACTGAAAGTGCCTGCAGGTCCTCTACCCTCTTGATGGAGGCAAATGCAGCCAGGAGCGCTGTCATTCATAAACAGGATCTTAAGCTCGGCTGATTGCAAAGGCTCAAAGGGAGCTCTCTGCAGGGCAGATAAGACAACTGCGAGGTGCCAAGAGGGTATGAGGGGAGAACGAGGAGGATTTAATCTCCTGGCTCCCCTCAGGAACCTGATGATAAGGTCATGCCGAGGCAAGGACTTACATTCAACTGCATCATGATGTGTGGAAATAGCGGCAACATACACTTTGAGGGTGGAGGGAGACAGCATTCGCTCCAACCCTTCTTGCAGGAAGGAAAGCACGATTGGACAGTGCTTGAGCGGAAGTGATGGTAGCTACACCCGGAGATGGTAGGGTACTCAGACCTGCCTCGTCGCATCCAGGGACCACACGTGGAGGTTCCATAGATCGGGACGAGGGTGCCAGAGGGTGCCAGAGGGTGCCCGTCTATGAGAAAGGAGGTCCAGAGGAATTGTAAAATTGTAAAACAACAATTGTTATTGTAAAACAACAATTACTGAGGTCCTTCCTCAGAGGAATTGGCTAGGGAGGTGCTGTCGCGAGGAGTACTAGTTCGGAGAACCAGGTCCGGGTGGGCCAATGAGGCGCAACTAAAGTGACTAGCTCCTCGTCCTCCCTGATCTTGAACTGTACAGTGTCTGTGCAAGAAGGCTCACTGGGGGAAACACATACTTGCGGAGGTCCCGCAGCCAGCTGTGCACCAGTGCATCCGTGCCGAGCGTGCCCTCGGTCTGGGAATAAAACAGGCTGCAATGGGAAGAGTCGTGGGAAGCAAACAGATCTACCTGTACGTCACCGGACTGTTCCCAAATCAGCTGAACTGACTGGGGATGGAGTCTCCATTCTCCAGGAAGTGGCTCAAAACATGAGAGCTCAAACACGATTCAGGTCTCACGGCATACAAATGGCTTGAAGTGACCTCAGATGCTTCTGACTCCATAGGAGGAGGTGGCGGGCAAGTTGGACTTTTGTGAAAAAATTCATACACGCAGTGCATTTTCATGGTGAAGTTTTAGTTCCTTTAGTGATTGGCATACACAATTGAATACATTTAAGGTGCACTTTTTAAGCATGCTTTTACCATAAGGTAGTCTCTTTTGAAATTCAGTAAATAAATGCATGTGTGCCACTTAAACCAGCATCAGATAAAGGGACAAACGAACATCTAAAGCAGACGGTACAGTACTTTGCTGTATGATGATCATTCAACATAAAACAACAATTACTGTATCAAACCCCAGTATCAAACCGATGGGTTTGAGGCAATGAGGCGAATATATATGCATGTTATAAAGCATTTTAGGCTTTTTCTCAAAGAATATTTACAAAACATTTACTAATCGATCTCTCTACCCCGCACAGTTTTCGCAGAGCTCTGGATTCCATTCGGCCAGGATAAAACCTTGGATCCAGCCATATCCATTGAATTTATGGGAATTTTTGGGCTTTAACTCAGATAAAGTTAATTTCCAGGCCTCACTGCTCAAGGAAAAATTTATGGGATATTTCTAGTCGCATCCACCTACCTAGACAGTCCAAGCTGTTCTAAATGCAAACTGCTATCTTTGATCGGCCACTTAAACAATGCACATAATCCCGCAAGGATGCCCCTTCATCTTGCATCCCTCTCCCTCGAGTTTTCGATTAACTACTAGAAGACGAGTGTCAGGTCGCGGCAGCAGGCCTTCAGCAAGCCCCAGATTCCGCTGCTGCCAGGCCCCACTCCTCCTCCCTCCGCTCAGCCACACACCGTGGCTTTCCCCAGTGCTTCACCATGTTCAGAAATGCCCGCCCCTCTCAAAGAACTCCCTTACGCAGGAGCTCTATTTCTCTTGATAATTTTCTCCACTGCCGTAGCAGTGATGTCCCCTCTGCTCCCACAGGCCAGTAGGCTCCTGGTCAGGTGGACTCACCCGTCCGACCAATAGGGTCCACCTGTCTGACGCTGTGAGCTGCTCCTGTCAGAGGTTGCATGGGTCCTCCCGGTCAAATCACTAGTCTGTAGTCATTTGCTCTTTTAGTCTGTAAGCTGTCTTTTGTTAAATTTGCTTTTTGGGGGAATTCTTTAGGTTCGGGCCAAATTCCGAGCTTGGGGCCCTCCCCTTGGACAGCACCAAATATACACTACCTTTACAATCATATGTAACTGTGAACTTGTGAATTTTTTTTATTAACAAACTTCTGAAGGAGCACATTCAGATAAATATATAGCAGACTTGCCTCTGTTCATTGACAGTTCTTTTTCTAACTTCGCTCGGTGTTTCACTATGGGAATCGCTTTGGGCGTGACCAATTACGGAAGCTCCTATGCCACCACGTCTGTCTTTGACAGACAGGTCGACCTGAGATCAGGCTCCGCCCCCACCTATATCACTCAGGTCGACCCCTAACGAAGTCATTCTCGCTTTCTTCCCGTGAGGGATTACATCAAGCTCTCTCAGCACGTCCGACTTCATTGCTGATTTTCGCTAAACTGTTCAACAGGCGGACCGTCATTGGATTACGCCACCGAACGCGACTTCAGTGGATTGGACTGTGTTGAGTGTCACATCCGAATAGTGTCCGCGTCAAGGCGAGCTATTCTGTTCGGACTATCGCGCGTTATCACGACGCTTGTATTTTCCAGTGGCGTCAAGCCATCTTTAGGCTCTACGCGTTAAGGCGAGCCGTGAAAAGGGCTAACTACCCTAAGTGAACCTCGGACTAACGTGTTGTGACGAGTCGTTGAATCACTCTTTCTCTCTCCGGCCGTTATGTCGACTGTCACCCCCGCCAAAGGGAATGAGTCGAAGAGCAGGGAGCCTGCACCCCGACCGTGTCCATCGTCATGTGGAGCAACCGTCTCGGGCAGGGATCCTCATCCCATGTGCATTGTGTGTATGGGAGCCAAGCACGCTCAGACGTCGCTTGCGGACCCGCAAACATGCGTGCACTGTGCGTCAATGCCGGCGAAAATTTTGGAGAGAAGGCTGAGAGTAGCGGTGGCTAGCCAGCAAGACCCATGTCTGTCCGGTGCTGCCGCGAAACCTAAGGCTACTGACCATCAGCGCGCAACCACGAGCTGGGCTGACATGATGGAAGCCGAATCCCCGGATATGCCTCCTCTGTTCGATGGCCTTCTCGCACACGAGGAGGAGGTGCCGGGAGACGAGGACGCGGAGGGCGACGCTAACTCTGACCTCCTCGACCTGGACATGGACGACGAGGAGGAGGAAGACAACTCTCTCTTCCCTGTCCAACAGTCTAGACCCCCGAGCGCGACCGACTCGGGCTCTCAGGCAGACGGCAACCTGCACGAGGTGTGCAAGCGAGCCGCGGCTAAACTGGGCCTAGCGTGGCCCGCGGCACAGGATGCAGAAGGAGCAGAGAGGGACCTTTATGACGGAAAAAGGCTACCGCCTGCTCAAACCACAACGAGACAACTCTTACCCGCCGTGCCGGCGTGCATGAAAGAGATGTCCCGTCATTGGGTTAGCCCCTTTAAGAGCAAGCTCCCGACCAAGGGATGTTCTAAGCTGGAGATCCAAGGAATGGGAGAGCTGGGGCTGGCCGGACCCCCAGCAATAGAGTCTTCAGTGGCCTATCACCTCCATCCGAATCGACGCTCTATTTCTGCCTCATCCCAAATCTCGCTGCCGAGCAAGATGGAACGTCTGACAGCGTCCGTTTATCAGAGGATGTACAAATATGCGGCGCAGTCAGTGTGCTCGCTGAACGCGGTGACTTTACTGTCAGCGTACCAGGCAGAGATTTTGGAGGAGATGGGGCGGCAACTAGACACGGGAGTGCCGATCCCAGCACTCTGGGATGAGATATGTGTGGTGAACGATCTGATTCTCCGCTCTTCTCGGGGCGCGGTTCAGGGCTGTGGCCGTGTGATGGGTCTGGCCGTTTCAGGTGAGAGAGCGTTATGGCTAAACCTGTCAGGATTGAGCGACGCTCAGAAAGCAGAGGTGATGGACGCAGCGTTCGACCCAACCAAGGGTCTGTTCGGACCAGCTCTCGAGAAAATGAGAGAAACCAGCACCCTCAGAAAACAAGAGGATGAAGCTTTTAACCTCTGTTTACCACGCAAGCAGGCACCGCGACCACCCTCTCAGCCAGCGCGGCCGGGCTTTGCAGCAGCCGCTGCTGCGAGAGGAAGACAGATGGGAGCTAGGAATGTGAGACCGGCTCCCAGCGGACAACAACCTGGCCACCGTCCGAGATCTGACGGCTCCGGTCCATGGGGGAAGCATTCATTTGCGGCCGCGGCGGCGAGAAACCGCCCGCCCCACCCCGAGGACCGAAAGAAAAAGCGTGCGACCTGACACGCGAATGTTCCTCTGCACTTCTCTCTCCGCCCGCAAAGAGAAGGAAAGGGTCCAGCCCTGTCGTTCTGAGTTCAGTAAGGGCTCGCGCTGCAAGCTATCAAGTTCAGAATGTTCAGCAGTGTCACCAAGCACTCACAGGGGGTTTTCAAACGCCAATATGTTCAGGGGAATGTTTAATAAAGAAGGCATTTTCGCATCCAAGCCACGAGCTAAGGGCGATATGCTCCCCAAATTCAGTAAACAAAACAATAAATGTTTCACTATCGCAGCCAGGCAAACAGCCAAGGGCGATAGATTGCAAAAAAATTCAAAGAATGAAACGTGTATCCCTAGCCTCACCGCTGGAGGGAGCGCACGCTCCGTCAGAAGGGGTCAGCGCGGAAACTGCAATGACGTCATCAAAGCGCGCCCACGATGGGGAAGTATACAGGGGTCCTCTCTCGGCTCGCATACTCAGTTGGCGCGCATGCGCAGCTCATCCGTGGGTTGTAAACACAATTTCACGGGGATACAGACTTCAATTTGCCATGAAACCACCCAGATTCAATGGTATGATAGTCTCAGTGGCCGAAGGAGAATCAGCTCGCGTCCTGACGGCCGAAATAGACACTCTTTTAGACAAACGAGCCATCAGAGTGGTGCCAAAGGAAATGAGCTGTCAGGGTTTTTACTCCCGTTACTTTGTGATTCCAAAGAAAGGGAGCACAGCTCTGCGTCCAATTTTAGATCTCCGTGTGTTAAACAAGCACCTACGGAAGTATTCATTCAAAATGTTGACACACAAGACACTTTGTCGATCCATCCGCCAGAACGATTGGTTTGTGACGATCGATCTGTCAGACGCGTATTTTCACATAGATATTTACCCGTCTCACAGAAAATATCTCAGGTTTGCATTCCGAGGCACTGCTTACGAGTTTCAAACCATGCCATTTGGTCTATCTCTAGCACCAAGAGTATTCAGCAAATGTGTGGAAGCAGCACTTTTTCCTTTGAGAAACAAGGGGATAAGAATATTGTCGTACATAGACGATTATCTAATATGCGCCTCGTCGAAGGAGCAAGCGATCAAAGACGCAGACATGGTGTTAATGCATCTCGACAGCTTGGGATTCAGAATAAACAGGGAAAAGAGCCGCTTAGAGCCAGCGCAGCACACGGAATATCTAGGACTCAGTATAAACTCCCTCTCTTATCGAGTCACTCTGACAGAGGGGAGGATCACGTCCTTCACTCAGTGTCTCTCCCGTTTTCAGACGGGAAAAATTGTCCCATTCAGACTGTGCCTACGAATGCTGGGTTTAATGGCTTCAGCGATTTCTGTAGTACGGCTGGGGCTACTCATAATGAGAGACTTTCAGCGCTGGGTCGCGCATCTGCGTCTGTGTTCTCGGCGTCATCTCAGCCGACCGGTGAGAATAACTCATGTGTGCGTCAGAGCGCTCAGACATTGGAAAAGCCCCGCGACTCTCAGAACGGGGATTCCCCTGGGGACAGTGTCGTCGAGAGTCACTATGATGACGGACGCGTCATTAAAGGGCTGGGGAGCAACTCTGATGGGCAGAGCTGTGAACGGTCTGTGGCCTCCACAGCTGATTCACGAGCACATAAATTACTTGGAATTGTTGGCAGTATTTCTAGCGCTGAAACATTTTCTGAGCTTCATCAGGGGCCAGCATGTTTTAGTGAAAACGGACAATTCTACAGTGGTTGCTTATATATCAACCGACAGGGAGGCACACGCTCTCTTCAACTGCACCAGTTAGCAAAAAAGCTGATTGTGTGGTGCGACACAAGGCTTTTATCCAT